>JAQSUU010000809.1:0-5000 GCA_038087645.1 Saccharum hybrid cultivar R570
ACCCTAAACCCTAAACCCTAAACCCTAAACCCTAAACCCTAAACCCTAAACCCTAAACCCTAAACCCTAAACCCTAAACCCTAAACCCTAAACCCTAAACCCTAAACCCTAAACCCTAAACCCTAAACCCTAAACCCTAAACCCTAAACCCTAAACCCTAAACCCTAAACCCTAAACCCTAAACCCTAAACCCTAAACCCTAAACCCTAAACCCTAAACCCTAAACCCTAAACCCTAAACCCTAAACCCTAAACCCTAAACCCTAAACCCTAAACCCTAAACCCTAAACCCTAAACCCTAAACCCTAAACCCTAAACCCTAAACCCTAAACCCTAAACCCTAAACCCTAAACCCTAAACCCTAAACCCTAAACCCTAAACCCTAAACCCTAAACCCTAAACCCTAAACCCTAAACCCTAAACCCTAAACCCTAAACCCTAAACCCTAAACCCTAAACCCTAAACCCTAAACCCTAAACCCTAAACCCTAAACCCTAAACCCTAAACCCTAAACCCTAAACCCTAAACCCTAAACCCTAAACCCTAAACCCTAAACCCTAAACCCTAAACCCTAAACCCTAAACCCTAAACCCTAAACCCTAAACCCTAAACCCTAAACCCTAAACCCTAAACCCTAAACCCTAAACCCTAAACCCTAAACCCTAAACCCTAAACCCTAAACCCTAAACCCTAAACCCTAAACCCTAAACCCTAAACCCTAAACCCTAAACCCTAAACCCTAAACCCTAAACCCTAAACCCTAAACCCTAAACCCTAAACCCTAAACCCTAAACCCTAAACCCTAAACCCTAAACCCTAAACCCTAAACCCTAAACCCTAAACCCTAAACCCTAAACCCTAAACCCTAAACCCTAAACCCTAAACCCTAAACCCTAAACCCTAAACCCTAAACCCTAAACCCTAAACCCTAAACCCTAAACCCTAAACCCTAAACCCTAAACCCTAAACCCTAAACCCTAAACCCTAAACCCTAAACCCTAAACCCTAAACCCTAAACCCTAAACCCTAAACCCTAAACCCTAAACCCTAAACCCTAAACCCTAAACCCTAAACCCTAAACCCTAAACCCTAAACCCTAAACCCTAAACCCTAAACCCTAAACCCTAAACCCTAAACCCTAAACCCTAAACCCTAAACCCTAAACCCTAAACCCTAAACCCTAAACCCTAAACCCTAAACCCTAAACCCTAAACCCTAAACCCTAAACCCTAAACCCTAAACCCTAAACCCTAAACCCTAAACCCTAAACCCTAAACCCTAAACCCTAAACCCTAAACCCTAAACCCTAAACCCTAAACCCTAAACCCTAAACCCTAAACCCTAAACCCTAAACCCTAAACCCTAAACCCTAAACCCTAAACCCTAAACCCTAAACCCTAAACCCTAAACCCTAAACCCTAAACCCTAAACCCTAAACCCTAAACCCTAAACCCTAAACCCTAAACCCTAAACCCTAAACCCTAAACCCTAAACCCTAAACCCTAAACCCTAAACCCTAAACCCTAAACCCTAAACCCTAAACCCTAAACCCTAAACCCTAAACCCTAAACCCTAAACCCTAAACCCTAAACCCTAAACCCTAAACCCTAAACCCTAAACCCTAAACCCTAAACCCTAAACCCTAAACCCTAAACCCTAAACCCTAAACCCTAAACCCTAAACCCTAAACCCTAAAAACCCTAAACCCTAAACCCTAAACCCTAAACCCTAAACCCTAAACCCTAAACCCTAAACCCTAAACCCTAAACCCTAAACCCTAAACCCTAAACCCTAAACCCTAAACCCTAAACCCTAAACCCTAAACCCTAAACCCTAAACCCTAAACCCTAAACCCTAAACCCTAAACCCTAAACCCTAAACCCTAAACCCTAAACCCTAAACCCTAAACCCTAAACCCTAAACCCTAAACCCTAAACCCTAAACCCTAAACCCTAAACCCTAAACCCTAAACCCTAAACCCTAAACCCTAAACCCTAAACCCTAAACCCTAAACCCTAAACCCTAAACCCTAAACCCTAAACCCTAAACCCTAAACCCTAAACCCTAAACCCTAAACCCTAAACCCTAAACCCTAAACCCTAAACCCTAAAAACCCTAAACCCTAAACCCTAAACCCTAAACCCTAAACCCTAAACCCTAAACCCTAAACCCTAAACCCTAAACCCTAAACCCTAAACCCTAAACCCTAAACCCTAAACCCTAAACCCTAAACCCTAAACCCTAAACCCTAAACCCTAAACCCTAAACCCTAAACCCTAAACCCTAAACCCTAAACCCTAAACCCTAAACCCTAAACCCTAAACCCTAAACCCTAAACCCTAAACCCTAAACCCTAAACCCTAAACCCTAAACCCTAAACCCTAAACCCTAAACCCTAAACCCTAAACCCTAAACCCTAAACCCTAAACCCTAAACCCTAAACCCTAAACCCTAAACCCTAAACCCTAAACCCTAAACCCTAAACCCTAAACCCTAAACCCTAAACCCTAAACCCTAAACCCTAAACCCTAAACCCTAAACCCTAAACCCTAAACCCTAAACCCTAAACCCTAAACCCTAAACCCTAAACCCTAAACCCTAAACCCTAAACCCTAAACCCTAAACCCTAAACCCTAAACCCTAAACCCTAAACCCTAAACCCTAAACCCTAAACCCTAAACCCTAAACCCTAAACCCTAAACCCTAAACCCTAAACCCTAAACCCTAAACCCTAAACCCTAAACCCTAAACCCTAAACCCTAAACCCTAAACCCTAAACCCTAAACCCTAAACCCTAAACCCTAAACCCTAAACCCTAAACCCTAAACCCTAAACCCTAAACCCTAAACCCTAAACCCTAAACCCTAAACCCTAAACCCTAAACCCTAAACCCTAAACCCTAAACCCTAAACCCTAAACCCTAAACCCTAAACCCTAAACCCTAAACCCTAAACCCTAAACCCTAAACCCTAAACCCTAAACCCTAAACCCTAAACCCTAAACCCTAAACCCTAAACCCTAAACCCTAAACCCTAAACCCTAAACCCTAAACCCTAAACCCTAAACCCTAAACCCTAAACCCTAAACCCTAAACCCTAAACCCTAAACCCTAAACCCTAAACCCTAAACCCTAAACCCTAAACCCTAAACCCTAAACCCTAAACCCTAAACCCTAAACCCTAAACCCTAAACCCTAAACCCTAAACCCTAAACCCTAAAACCCTAAACCCTAAACCCTAAACCCTAAACCCTAAACCCTAAACCCTAAACCCTAAACCCTAAACCCTAAACCCTAAACCCTAAACCCTAACCCTAAACCCTAAACCCTAAACCCTAAACCCTAAACCCTAAACCCTAAACCCTAAACCCTAAACCCTAAACCCTAAACCCTAAACCCTAAACCCTAAACCCTAAACCCTAAACCCTAAACCCTAAACCCTAAACCCTAAACCCTAAACCCTAAACCCTAAACCCTAAACCCTAAACCCTAAACCCTAAACCCTAAACCCTAAACCCTAAACCCTAAACCCTAAACCCTAAACCCTAAACCCTAAACCCTAAACCCTAAACCCTAAACCCTAAACCCTAAACCCTAAACCCTAAACCCTAAACCCTAAACCCTAAACCCTAAACCCTAAACCCTAAACCCTAAACCCTAAACCCTAAACCCTAAACCCTAAACCCTAAACCCTAAACCCTAAACCCTAAACCCTAAACCCTAAACCCTAAACCCTAAACCCTAAACCCTAAACCCTAAACCCTAAACCCTAAACCCTAAACCCTAAACCCTAAACCCTAAACCCTAAACCCTAAACCCTAAACCCTAAACCCTAAACCCTAAACCCTAAACCCTAAACCCTAAACCCTAAACCCTAAACCCTAAACCCTAAACCCTAAACCCTAAACCCTAAACCCTAAACCCTAAACCCTAAACCCTAAACCCTAAACCCTAAACCCTAAACCCTAAACCCTAAACCCTAAACCCTAAACCCTAAACCCTAAACCCTAAACCCTAAACCCTAAACCCTAAACCCTAAACCCTAAACCCTAAACCCTAAACCCTAAACCCTAAACCCTAAACCCTAAACCCTAAACCCTAAACCCTAAACCCTAAACCCTAAACCCTAAACCCTAAACCCTAAACCCTAAACCCTAAACCCTAAACCCTAAACCCTAAACCCTAAACCCTAAACCCTAAACCCTAAACCCTAAACCCTAAACCCTAAACCCTAAACCCTAAACCCTAAACCCTAAACCCTAAACCCTAAACCCTAAACCCTAAACCCTAAACCCTAAACCCTAAACCCTAAACCCTAAACCCTAAACCCTAAACCCTAAACCCTAAACCCTAAACCCTAAACCCTAAACCCTAAACCCTAAACCCTAAACCCTAAACCCTAAACCCTAAACCCTAAACCCTAAACCCTAAACCCTAAACCCTAAACCCTAAACCCTAAACCCTAAACCCTAAACCCTAAACCCTAAACCCTAAACCCTAAACCCTAAACCCTAAACCCTAAACCCTAAACCCTAAACCCTAAACCCTAAACCCTAAACCCTAAACCCTAAACCCTAAACCCTAAACCCTAAACCCTAAACCCTAAACCCTAAACCCTAAACCCTAAACCCTAAACCCTAAACCCTAAACCCTAAACCCTAAACCCTAAACCCTAAACCCTAAACCCTAAACCCTAAACCCTAAACCCTAAACCCTAAACCCTAAACCCTAAACCCTAAACCCTAAACCCTAAACCCTAAACCCTAAACCCTAAACCCTAAACCCTAAACCCTAAACCCTAAACCCTAAACCCTAAACCCTAAACCCTAAACCCTAAACCCTAAACCCTAAACCCTAAACCCTAAACCCTAAACCCTAAACCCTAAACCCTAAACCCTAAACCCTAAACCCTAAACCCTAAACCCTAAACCCTAAACCCTAAACCCTAAACCCTAAACCCTAAACCCTAAACCCTAAACCCTAAACCCTAAACCCTAAACCCT